>OZ018322.1:120705073-120740073 GCA_963969495.1 Ceratothoa steindachneri | reverse complement strand
GAGGAAATGCCATAAGTCAGTATGTTATTGAAAGCACACAAACCAGCAAGCCTATTTTGTCTAGAAAATTCAGTTTTATAGATAAAAAAATAGGCCCTGAGCAAAATTACATAAAATAGTTTCCCATGAATGGCAGCACTGTTTTCTATAATTTGAAATAGGTTTTAACGCAATGCTGATTTAAAAAGCATAAAACAACCATGGTGTCTATGAAAATTTGTGGAAGAACTGAGAATTATCAATCATAATTATAAATAGGTAAAGGTTATTAATATTTTTTTAATTATATCAATAGAATAATTCTTTTCAATTAAAATATATTATATGATTTATAAAGAAGGATTTAGATATTTTATTTTAATTATTTTTGATAATGTGAACCATTTATAAATTTTGCAGAGGGCGAGTTCGAGAAAAAAAGCCGGGCGACTAATGGGTTAAAATCTATTCTGAGATGGATAAGTTGGATTTTAGCAAGTTATTTTAGAGTAATAGGACTAGGGGTCACCATTTAAAAATTAAAAAAACAGAGGTGCAGGTTGGATTTTAGGAAATATTTTTTTACCAATAGAGTGGTAGATTACTGGTATAGTTTGCCACCTGAGATAGTAGACAGTCCAAACTCGAATTTTTTCAAATGCAGATTAGATGATTATATGGAGAGGGAGGGTTAAAATTTTTTTTGGGCGGGGGGGGGGGGGGGTATTATAGACTCATTCCTGTGTATGCAATTTTTTATTATTGTATATTATGGGGGATTTGGATTTTGACTACCCTTGATGATGATGCCTTTTGTTATTGACACATTCCCGTTTATGGTTCAAATTATATATAGTAGATGTATGATCTGACACAATCCTATAGATTATTTTTGTTCCAATTCTCTTTCACCTTGCCTTTGTCCTTCCATCCACCCCTATTTACTCTCATTTTCTCTGCCCTTTTATTGGCCCCTTCTACTTCCACTAAGGGGCACAGCAATGTGTTTATTTGGCTGCTCTGCTGACAGAATTCAGTGCCCTGTCTGACTCCAACTTAACCTCCTCTCTGCCTTTTGCTAACACCTATTTTCACCCTTTCTGTAACACCTATCCTCATCTCCATCAAAGCATTTTAGGGCTCGTTCTATAAAATAGGTAGGCCTCTGGTGCCAAATTGCAGGATTTAATAGGCCCAGCGAGGAACTCCACAAAATGGACGCTCAGTGGATTTATCTAATCCTAAAAATTGCTGTTTGTGTAAATTAAGAAAATGATATGCCAAGTCTAATGATAATAAATAAAGAACCAAAGAGAATTAGGAAATGAAAGTATATATATATGTTAAACTGTACAAATAGATCTGAGGCAAGCGTTTGTTAGTCATGTGGAAACCCATAAACATACAAAGATATCAAAAGTGAACACTTGGACAAATACGAGGATCGCATACAAACAAACATACACGTGTTAGGAACATTTATCAGCAGCTGAACAAATATAGGCTCTGACCAGAGAAATTTCACAGAGATCTGCAACAGGTGATTCTCTATAATAAAGCTAAATCTATGGGAAATATGTAAGCACAACTGGTACACAGAGATATTGGGAACTCCGCCCCTTTAGTAGGCCAATTTAAGAATAGTTATATTTTCTTTGCTGTGTCCTTTCCAAGTCCTTTACTTACCCTGATTGCCGAGCCACCTTCAGTAAGCCTAGCCTAATGCATAAACCCTTGTGAGAAATTATAAGGAGTCAGAACCAATTTGACAGAGGTATAAAATAGGCCCATGGCCTAAAGTCCTCATCACCTGTCGAGTACAATAGCAATGAGGACTCTTCAATACACACCCTTATAATTCAGACCACGTACCCACAAACCGGTAACCTCATAGGGTAAATTCAACCCTATATACCCCCCCATCCATAAACTGGTATCTTATATACCCCCTCTCATAAATTAGTATCTTATATACCCCCCCCCCCTCATAGCATTTTGTTTGACTAGATAGAGCTGCTCCCTCTGTGTGCGGACCCACCCAATCTCATAATTAGATGCCTGTTATCTGTACTAACAGGCATCTGCAGTAGCTAGTGGAAACCAGACTTTTGGTGTCTTTCTCAGGTTTCTGGCCTCTTTGCCGATGAAAATCAGTTAAACAGAACATTCACAGATGGGGTCAGCTCTGTTTTTGTCCTAACAAATTCTTTATTTCTGAAAATAACACCCCAAACCCAATTAGTACAACAACAAGTAAAGTGAAAAGTAAACCTTAAATTTCCAGCAGGAATCTGCTCCTGCAAACAAGGAAGACAGGCGTTGCCATTTAACAATGTCCCAACCACTGGGCCCAGATTATGGCCACTCAGCTTCCTTGACATGCAACCCACTAGATTATTTCATGTTGGGAGTTGTTGAGAAGGATAGCAACAACACTTTAGGATCTCTGAGGGCTGCTATTATGTAGTTAATTTCATCCATTTACCAGGACTCCCTGACCAGGCCATGCAACCAGTTCAGGTTCCGCCAGGAGAAGGTCATTAAGGCAGATGGCCATTTTGATTAGAGATAGAGAGAAAGAATGAGAGATAAATAGATAGAAATATTTACTTTAATCAAGCATTTTTTTTCTGGCATAAATAAAAAAAAAATGATCTCATGTTTTCTTTGAGATGGAGTAAGAAGGTGGTGGTAGTAAACCTGCTTGCAGAGTATTGGCTTCCAAATGGCAATGAGATAAAAGGGATAGGGGAGCCTGTTCTCTTGCAGGATGAGGAGAGTTCTTATGGATTGGAAACAAGGTGGAGCATACCCATCTTATATTTTAAATCTCAACAGCTAGCAGGCGGTAGAGTGACACACTGGAGTTTTTTGGGCTTGTTCAATTGCCAAGCAATAGTCTTTTATATAAGGTCACACTTTTGGGGTATTCCCCAGAGATTTGCCACTTTACTGTTACAAAACATGATAACTTTTTTTTTCTTAAAATTTGGGCTGGTCTACATTCATTGAAAAGAGTGATTTAAATATCTTGTGATCTTCAATCATATTTAATTCATTAACTATCAATTTCAAGTATGTAGTACAAAAATGAGAGATAAGGGTACTAGGACCCCTAAAAAATAAAATTTCAGAATGTTTTTAATTTTCTGCTACCTATTATTATTTGTGGGATGCAATGGCATCTGATGGAGCACTCCCTGAAACTTATTGGGATGACTGCTTGTCCCCCAGACTGTCCTGTACATCCTAGTAGAATGTCCTAGTCCAGGGTATCATCATGCACTTTACTGTCATGGTACCAGGACCATGATGAGGGGTCATTACTGCTTGTACTCAGGATGTGCCATTCATACTCCACCATTGTATATAGTTTTTGGGTGCATTCTTGTGCAATGGACCTCCCTTCCTGCAATTGATTGGGCATTTTTTCTGTTGTCTTTATTTAGTTTTGTTTATTTATTTTATTTTTGTGCTTTTAAGTTGGCTGTTTTTTAAAAACTTGTTTAACTTATCTATAGACTAAAATATTCTAGAGATGCCTTTTAAAATAGTGTGGGGAGGGGAAGGGCAGTGTATACAGCTCCCTTATAGATTGGTAATAAAATTTAGGTTTATTTAACTTTTATATTTATAAAAATTACCTCGCTGGTTAATTATATTTGATTGTCCACTTTTTATTTAAACTTTCAGCTATATTATGTTGGTAAACTTGATTAAGTTTATAATTTATATCTATTTCAAACAATGTCAAATGCATCTAAGATAAATCAAATAATGAAGAATGGAATCCTGGTGAGAGAGAGGTTTGATTTCAAGAAGTATAAGCTCACAAGGTGGTTTCCTAGACACATGAATACAGGGTTGCATCAAATACAAACAAAGATAAGAAATATAGATTGTATTATAGAGGTACATGATGCAAGAGTGCCCTTTACAGGAAGAAACCACCTTATTGAAAAAGAAATAGCACAAATAAAACCACATATTCTGGTCTTGAATAAAGTTGATTTAATATCTCAGAGTGAAACTAAAATGATTACTCAGCAGTTTAAAAGAATAACCAATAATAGCTTTGTATTATTTACTAATTGTAAAAACCAAGGGGATGAAAATATCAGGTCAATGACTAATAAAATAATAGATTCTATTAAAGCATCAGATCGCCATCACAGAGCTTTTTCACCAGAGTTTAGTGTAATGATTATGGGTATTCCAAATGTTGGCAAATCATCATTAATTAATGCCTTGAGAGCTTATAATCTTAGCAAAGGAAGGGCTACCCCTATTGGGGCAAATCCTGGTGTAACAAAATCTGTATTGGAAAGAATAAAGGTAAGAATACTGTTATTGTGGCTTTTGCACACCTTACTTTTCATATTTTTATGAGATTTGATAAGATTATTCCTTCATAAACCTCATAGAATTTTATTGAAATTCTCTCTTTCAAAAAGTCTTGTGTATTAGCTATACAATGATCTGGAAGCCACTTTTTAGTTTCCTTTGGAAAGCAACCTTAGATAATTATTTTTCTTTTGCATTTGAATTATTTAAATTGTATTCTCTTAGGTTTGGCAGATATTGAAACAAAATAATTAAGGAAGTTATAGTGTCAAGATATAGCATTTTATCCTAGACTGATTCTTTTTATTGAGTCAGCAGTTGCTTCACTATTTTAAGATGATAATGCTGCTATTTTGTTATGATCAGAATAGTCTGGAAATTTTGTATTAAACTTTGTATGTATATAGATTTGTTCCGGAAGATTTGAAGTATGATTTGATAAGATTTGCCCACTGCCATCTTTAAGTTAATTGATACTCCTGCTTTTGATATATTTTCGTGTCTTTTTCACCAACAAGTAGCTTTAGTAAAGTAACTATGTAACACTAGTTTCATATGGAAGTCCTATGAAATATAATAAAACCATTACTATATATAATGCATGGAACTCTTTATATCTTAGTGGATAAGGTTATCAGGTTTGATTCTCAGTGAGAAAAGAGACAAAAGGGTTGCTGCTTATAGGTTCCTACCATCAATAGGGCAGTGCATCAAGTCTGGCATGTAGGCAAAGACAGCTCGGCCATACATATCACAACACTACTGTCTCTTCCATTACACTTTTATGCAGGTATTGCCTCACTCCTCTGTCTCAGAGGTTGGTTTCCATGCTGTATCAACTCTGTATGAATTCAGCAAGGCTCTACCAGGCACTACATCTTTCTTCACAACCCCCCGTAAGGGGCGCGGCGATTTGCCATCCTGGCCGCCATGCTGACGAGATCCAGCGCTCGGTCCGGCCCTAGCTTAGCCACTCATCCTTCCTTCAGATAGCCTGTATTTCTCCCCTACTTTGTCACTTTTCATACAACCTCTACCACAACTTTCAATGGTCAGCCTCTAATTTCACAGGGTAGATGCTGACCTTCCTCTCAAGCCAACCGTCTCGGATCGGGGCTGAGGGGGGAGGGGACAATGTTTCCTAACCCCTGAGCTCCGGTTCGGGAGGTTTTTTTTTAACAACCTGCTTCTTCCCCACCCATACCTTCCTCACATCCCTTTTCCTCTCCTCTTCACATTCTATCCATTTTTATGCCGCGTCTAAGGTAGAGCCGCCATGCCGATGGACTGCCAGGCCACCAGGCGGGAGGGGTGGTCCCAAATGGCGGCGCCTGGCTCTGCCAGGCCTGTAAGCACCTCTTGCAGTGCGGGCAACTGCGAGAGGTGATGAGCGGTTGCATCCCGTAATAAAAAGAGGGTCACCATGCCCAATGATGAGTCCAACCAAAAAAACCCTTTAACTCCCTCTGTAGAAACGACGGAGCCACTCTCGGGCAGCTCCACAGAAAAAATTGGAGGTTTCCCCCCTGTGCTTGCGCAGGGGACCCTCCATATCTCTTCAACTGGAGAGGAGGCTTGCTCCTCTCGTTCGCTTACGGGTGTAGGGGACTCTCCCTCACCCCCTTCTCTGGAGGTGCTTTCGGGCACCTCCCTTTTTCCAGTGGCAGTCCCCTCTTTTCTTTCCACGGGGACTGCCAAGAAAGCCAGCAGGCAGCCCTTAGCCAGCCGCTCCCCATCAAAGCGGCTCGTTAGGATGAACCCCCTTAGGGGGGAGAGGGAAGCCAGGACCCTTCGGTCGCTTCCCTCAAAAGACCTGCTGGCAAGAATCTTGAACCTTGCCGGGGTCAAGACCTGTGCCTCCCCACAAAAGACTGGTGACGCTGCCAAGGGGACCTGCGATGTCCTGAGAGGGGATGGCCAACTGGAGGCCCATCCTGTGATAGACATGGTCCTTGAGGAAACCCAGCCTCAGACGGTAGGGCTTTCCATGGGGGGGAATCCAAGCTCGGCGCCAAGTACCGAACCCGAATCTGTCCCTATGCAAGGTCCTCCTCAAACGGCTTGGGATTCTGAGGCAGTACAGGGAAGGGAGGGATCTCCTCCGGATGATACCCCTGCGACCACCAGGACCTTCTCCATTTCGGAGAAGGACCTGGCTGAGGCCGGTCCATGTGGCCTAGGGGCTTCTACCGGTGGAGGTGAGAAGTGGGTTCATTCCCAGCCCTCCTCTCCAAAAAAGAAAAGGGTGAAAAAGACTAAGAAAACTCGGGGCTCCTCTCCATCCGTGGGGGCTGTGGGGATGGATGGGTCTGCTGCCACTTTGGCAAGTGACCAAGCCAAAACCGGCACATCCGGCCCCTCTGCCCCCCTGGTTGCGGAGCCCCTGACTAAGACCAAAAGTGCATAGGGCGGAGCCTCGATGACATCGGGGCCCCTCATTCAGAGGTTACCTGGTGTTTTCGAGGCCGCTGGCTTCAAACGCTTCCTCGTTATTCGCTCTACTGATGGCACCATGTTGTCCAAGGGCAACATGATCCATCAGAGAAGAGGATTAGCTAGTGCAATTGGTAGAGAGCCGAAGGTGACCCGTTTCTTGGACGGGAGCCTTCTGGCGAATGCGGCAAATCCCGCCGAGGCGGCCAAGATAAGTGCTCTTCGGACACTTCATGGCACCCCGGTGAGTGTGACGCCGCACTCTACCATGAACTTTGTGAAAGGAGTAGTTTATGCGAGGGAACTCGTTGACTACTCCATTGAGGACATCACCCTAGAGCTGGCCGACCATGGGGCGGTCAAGGTCGAACGTGTGATGAGAAAACAGGGAGGGGCCTCGAGACCCACCCCTACACTCTTCGTCACGTTCGACTGTGACAAGCTCCCTGAGTCGGTGCGTGCCGGTTGGTACCGCTACCGTGTGAAGGCATTCGTGCCACTTCCGCGGCGGTGCTATTACTGTCACCGCTTCGGCCATACAAATCGCTCATGTAGACGTGCAAAGTCCGGGTCACCCGAAGTCTGTGTAAATTGCTCCAAGGTCGCACACGATAAGTCCAAATTGTGTGTGGCCAAGTGTGTCAATTGTGGAGAGCCGCACCCCGCTTCTTCGAAGCAATGTGGTGCATATCTCCTTAAGAAAGAAATCCTGGCCATTCAGGCCCAGGATTGACTCTCATTCCGCGAGGCTAAGGACTTTGTCCTGGCGCGCCCTGCTCTGCCTGGGACGTCCTATGCCTCAATAGTTAGAAAGGCACCCTCTGCTCCTGGTTCATCCAGGCCAACGAGCATGGTTGTTTCCACGCCCATTCGGAGCCCTTCTGCGGGCTCTACCCAACCTGGGCGCTTCCCTGGTAAAGCTGGCGGCAAAATACGGCCACGCGCCTCCACCGAGTCATTAGACTCACAGGAGGCAAAACCCCTGAAGATGGTCGCTAGGCCATCTTCGGGGGTTCCTAAAGCTGTCCCCCGAAAGGAGGACAGCAACAGAGGAGCTTCGGCTCCTTCGCCCACGCCCCGAGGTGGAGCGAGTGGCTCGGAGACGGTGGTTCCTCGAAAAGAGGGCCCTCAGCCTCCGAAGCCGCAACGCCCGCCTAAGATTTCGAGGCGGAGGGAGGAAAAGACTCGCATGGCGAGCCAAACCTCCCCCAATAAGTCCTCGAAGGCGAACAGTGCCCGGGGTTCTGCCCCTGGGAAGCGTACGTCCATCCCCGTGAGGGTCTTCAGTTCGAGGAGGGCCCCCGCGTCTCCTCCGAGCTAGGCCTGGAGGGCATATTCCTTCAATGGAATTGCCGTGGACTCCGGGCCACCTGGAAGGAGCTGCGGAGGCTCGGCTCGTTCCGTTCCCCATTAGCTATATTTTTGCAGGAGACCATGCTAGGCACGTGCCCCCTGCCTGCCCTCCCAGGGTATAAGGGTCTTGCGACCCCACCACCGCGGGATGGCCGGGCTGGGGGATGCGCGGTTAACACCCGGCATGATGTCTCCGTTCTTCCTCTCTCTTTAGATACCTCCTTTCAGGCAGTCGCTGTGCAGCTGCACCTGGATAGGAGGTATACTATCATTTCTGCGTACATTCCACCATCAGCTGACTTCGATGCGGGGGACTTCCGCCGCGTAGTGGCACGGTTGCCGAGGCCCTATCTCTTGCTTGGAGATCTGAACGGCAGGCATCCTCTCTAGGGAGATTACTCAATTAATCCCAGGGGACAAGTCCTCGCCGATCTGATCGAAGAGCTTGAGATGGGTGTCCTAAACGTGGATGAGTTTACGCATCACTGTCCGAGAACCGCTTCATTTTCTTGCCTTGACCTATCTTTGTGCTCTTCGGATGCACAGCCTGATTTGGATTGGGGGGTGGTCGATGACCTCCACGGTAGTGATCACTTTCCCATTCAAATATCATTTTCAGGGCAACTGCCACCTGAGAGCCCACCTCGGTGGTGCTTGGCGCGGGCGCGGTGGCCTGCATTTCAGGAAATGACTGAATTCTCTATCTCAGTCGAGAAGTTTAGGGCAGTAGATGAGGCCGTTGAGTTCTTCTCCGGCAACCTCATCGCCGCGGGCCTGAATACTATTCCTAGGACGCCCGGCCGTTTTGCACGCCGACCACTCCCATGGTGGTAGGCCGAGTGAGAGACGGCCCTCAAACAGAAGCGTTATGCCTACATGCGCTATAAGCGCCGCCCGAACGATTTCACTGTCGCTGAATTTCGTCGGGCTAGGTTCCGGTATATTTCACAGCACGCCCGCTGCTCTTCTTGGCGGGCATACGTGTCTTCACTTAACGGGAAGACCCCTCTGGCAGAGGTGTGGAAGCGAGTCAAAGGGATTCGGGGCAAGTTCTCGCAGGACCCCCCTCCTGTTCTCCAGGAGAATGGGACCGCAATCTCGGACCCCACGTCCCTGGCGGAATCTTTCGCGACCGCTTTTTCCGCATTCTCTAGCCGGGATGCTGCTCCGCCAGCATTCAATGCACGTCGTGATGTCGCGGAAGGTCGCCGGCTGGACTTTACCTCCAGAGGTGGAGAACCCTTCAACGACAGGTTTACCTTGAGTGAGTTGCTCTCCTGTCTTGCTTCGTGCGCGGACACCGCCCATGGTCCGGACAATGTCCCGTACGCCATGCTTCGACACCTGGGAAAGCGAGGCATTGTGTTTCTGTTAGATTTGTTCAACAGGATCTGGGTGGAGGGTCTCCTCTCAGATTCCTGGTGAATTGCTACTGTGCTCGCCTTCCGCAAACCGGGTGAGAGATCACTCTACTCCGGTCGGTTTCCGCCCAATCTCTCTAACCTCTTGAGTGTGTAAGTTGTTTGAGAAATTGGTAAATGTTAGATTAGACTTTTTCCTGGACAGCGGAGGCCATCTGTCTTCTGCACAGTGCAGCTTCCGCAAGTTCCACTCCACGTCGGATGCTCTGCTTCGACTGGAAAATGCCATCTGCGAGGCCTTCCTCCGCAGGCAGCACTACGCCACGGTGTTTTTCGATCTGGAGAAGGCCTATGATACCGCATGGCGATACGGTATCATGGAGACTCTCCACACGATGGGGGCGAGGGGACGCCTCCTAATGTTTATATCTGAATTTTTGCGAGATCTTCGATTCTGCGTATGGGTGGGGGGGAGCCCCCTCTGGCCCAAATGAGCAGGAAGAGGGTGTCCCGCAGGGAAGTGTCCTCAGTGTCACACTCTTTGCCCTGAGCATCAACGGCATCACCTCGGTGCTGCCGGAAGATGTTCTCGCTACGCTCTACGTGGACGACCTTTCGATCTCTTTTGGCGCGGCCCAGATGCCAACTCTGGAGCGTCGACTCCAACAGGCATTGAACCGCGTCTCTCGCTCTGCCGAAGTGCACAGGTTTCGGCTTTCCTTGGCCAAGGCTAAGGTGGTGCACTTCTGCCGCCATCCACGGCTCCACGGTGTTTTTCGATCTGGAGAAGGCCTATGATACCGCATGGCGATACGGTATCATGGAGACTCTCTACTCGATGGGGGCGAGGTGACGCCTCCCTCAGTCGCCAACAGCTCTCACTGCATCCGCAGCTGATCTCGACGGTGCCTATGCCGCCGAGAGACGCCAGTCATACCCTAAGCCCTTTGAGTTTATGGCCAAAAAATTCCTTCGAGAGCTAGGTATAGCTTTCGGGCCGGTGGCGCCCCTGCTTCTGTCCAGGACGCCACCCTGGAGGGTACCACATTTGGCTATTTGTCGCCGGGAGTATTGTGTTTGACCTTTTTGGAGCACACCTCGTGTCACGCTGCAACCGTGCCAGTGTATACGGATGGCTCCAAGTCCGAAGAGGGATTCGGCTTCTACGCCTTATCCTCTCTGTTTGAAGTCAGCGTGGCTCTGCCAGGCGCTGCGTCTGTCTTCACGGCCGAGATGCTGGCAATTCGGAGACCGGATTGTGATCTATAGCCACTCACAAAGCTCCCTGAGTGCTCTCGGGGCATTGTAATCTCCGCATCCCCTGGTTCGCGATATCCGTGACGCCACGGTTTTGGCGAGCCGAGCAGATGTCGAGATTATCTTCTGCTGGGTTCCTGGACATGTAGGAATTGCGGAGAATGATCACGCCGCTGAGGGCGCCAAAGAGTCCGCTACTACTGCGACCGGACCAGCGTTTCGCTCTTCCTCACACTGACTACATGCCAGGAATATGGGCAGCTCTTCGGACTGCTTGGCAAAGAAGATGGGAGACGGTCGAAGGGAACTTAAAGTTGCGTGCCATTGCGCCGCGACTGTTCCCTTGGACCTATCCCCCAATTCCGCAACGGTTTTAGGTCGCTTTCTGTCGTTTCCGAATCGGACACACTCGTGTGACGCATCGCTATTTGATGGTCGCTCGCCTGCGCCCTATTGTGATGACTGTGTTGTCCCCCAGACTGTTTGGCACATTCTTGTTGAATGTCCCAGTCTGGGTGATCTTCGCGCACATTACCTGTCCCAGTACCAGGATTAGCGGGGTCGCTACCGCCTGTCCCTTGTACTCGGGACAGATTCGTGCACATTGACTTGTTGACTTTTTAGGGGAGGCCGGGCTTCTCCCCTTTATTTAATGTTCTTTTTTTTTGTCATTGTTTTATTTGTAGGTTGCACTCTCCTACACCGGGGTGAGGGGGACCTCCCCCCCGCTGCCCGAGATTGTTTCCTGATTGTTAAGTTTTTCCAATTTATATCGATTGTTAAGTTTTCATATTTTTATTTTAAAGTAGCCTAGTTCTAGGCTGTAGTGTTTTTCGGCGACTTATGCCCAAGTGGGCAGTTGCCAGATGGGTTCTATAGAATTAAAAAAAAAAAAATCAGTCTGAGTATCCTCTTGCCTATTACATTTCTCTATATTGGAAAGAGTGGGATCGCTACCGCTTGTTTCCTCTACTTGGGACAGGTTTGTGTGCACAAACTTGTAGACTATTTGACTTCCAATTTATTTGGCTCTCTTTAGTGTTGATTGCTGCTTATTGTCTGTCAGAAAACATTATTACCACTCTTTTTGCACCATTTCCCCACAAGAATAACCAGTGCCTTTCGGCTTGCCAATGGTTGTCTTTGTGCATTTCATTACCTAGTTAATGGTTCACTTCCAGAATTGAAAATGGATGGGTGTTGCAATTAGCTAAAAGTCATTATTTTTCTTGGCAAGACTTTGTAATGAATCTAAATGATGGTGAATGGATTTTCATATATACAACTTTAGTTTTTACCTCCAATTCCAGTCCAATAGCTTAATTTATGTTTTAAACCATTGATCATGACAGCATATAGTAGCAACTGCAAGAGTTGATCCAAATTTGATCTTCAAATGTCTTAACTACAATACAACATATGTGGTTAACCTCATTCATGTATAAAGCACTCCTTTCACTTAGTTGAGTAGTAGCTCTTATAATAGGAGTCTTTTGTAGTTCTTCTGTCTTCTACCCTAGTTTGTCTATTTTCCAGCTAGATTTGCATTGATCCTCCCATATATATACGTGATACCCCTGGAATCCTGATGCCTGTGATGAGAAGTGCTGAAGAGGGTTTGAAGCTTGCCCTCATAAATACCATGCAAGACCATTTAATTGGAGAGGATATCATTGCAGACTATCTTTTATACAAGTGAGTATTTACATTATATTTTATATACATAATGTCAAATTTGATGGGCAAAATGGATTCCTCAAAAATTCTACCTCTGTTTTTCTGTTGTTGATTCTAGTTTATAAAATTTGCCCTAGTATAAAAAATATGGCAGGATTATGTAGCCAAATACTTCAGATTGGAGTTGATAAAAATCATTTAAATTTGATCCTCTTTAATATTTTTTACTTGTCTTAGGCTTAATGTGTTCATATGACAACAATGTACCTAAAAATAAATGAGCGGCTTTATGCTTTAATTGGGTATAAAGGGTTGTTTGGGGTGGGAGGGGCATTTTTGTTATATAGATAGACATATACTAGTTATCCAACTGTGTGAAAAAGTTGTTTATGCAAATAATTATGTGTCAGCATTTTACATCATTAATTTACATGTCTTTTAACACCTTTCACAGCTCCTTATTTCATCTGAGCTTTCATATTACTCTAATTTTTGTCCAGTTATCAGCATTTCTCCTTACTGTAGCAGGGTTCAAATTCTTCTAAGGATCTGTACTCATATGTTCTTATAGAGTTATAATTCACCTCCCATCCCCATATTTATGGTCAATAGTGTTCGCTCTTATAGTATTTTAATTAGCAACTTTTCATGGAGACTTAGGCAGCATGTCCATGGAGGCTGTATCATGTGGAATGTGGGAAAGTTCAGAGAAATGTTTGAAAGAGTGTCAGATAGCATGGTCAACCATGCTGCAGCTGACATGGATGAGTGTGTGACCTCCCGATCCCAGTGACCACAGTGGACTTGGGGCTAGATATCTTCCACTCATTTCCATCTCCATCTTAACAAGTGCTATGGCTTTGTGGAGTATTGTCTTCTCTTCCTATTTCAGTGAATTTGAGCACATTGTATGTGGTTAGTCGGTAGATAGAGTCCCAATTCAGGCCCACCTCCCGGTGGCTGTCATATGCTGTAGCTATCCATGGTTCAGATCCTACATTAATCAGTAGGTCCCCACTTAGAAAGAAAGGACATCTTAAATGAGTGAGCAGGAATCCGGGTTACTTGGCAAAGAAGATGGGAGACAGCTGAAGGCAACTTAAAGTTGTGTGCAATTGCGCCACAACTGTTCGCATGGACCAAGCCCCCAATGCTGCGATGGCTTCAGGCTGCTTTCTGTCTTTGAATTGGACACACTCGCAGGACCCACCGCCTTTTGATCAAGCGCTTGCCAGTGCCTTATTGTGAAGACTATTTTGGTCCCCGGACTATTTGTCACATTCTTGTTGAATGTCCCAGTCTAGGTGTACTTCGTGCACAGTACTTGTTCCGGTACTGGGATGAGTGGGGCCGATACCCCTTGTCCCTTGTACTCGGGACTGGTTCATGTTCACAGACTTGCAGACTATACAACTTTCTGCTTCACTTTATTTGCCTTTGTTGTAGGTTGCATGTTCCTGTGCCATGGGGAGGTGGGCCTACCCTCGATACCGGAGCACGCTTTCTTTTTATTGCCATTTTGCTTTTTTTTTTTAGCCTTTGTCCTTTTTTTTATCATTATTTGTTATTTTCATATTATTTGTTTTTTAATATAGCTTAGTAGTAGGCTGTGGTGAGTATGGCAAATTGTGCCCTAGGTGGGAGTCGCCAGAGGTACTTCTAAAAATATAAATACAAAAATGCTGGGTTACTAGACATCTAGAGAAATGGGGTTGCCAATCACTCTGTGAGGACCATGTGATGAGATCAGTATTTTTCTCTTTCCTCACTACATGACTGGGATCAAGTTAGCTCTCTGGGCTGCTTGGCAAGGAAGATGGGAGATGGCCAAGGGGAACTGACAGTTCCTGTGGTGCTTTCCCCTCAATGTCTCAAATACTTCTACTCTCTTTCTCTCATCTTTGAATAGAGCTTATTCTGGGGATGCACCTTCATTTGATGCACTGTTCCTCTCCACTGGCTGCAGGGCCCCCCCACACTCTGGCACATTCTTGTTGACTGTCCCACTTTGTGGCACCTTAATGCACATTACTTTCTCTGACACTTGGACTAGTGGGGTTCCTCCTCCATGTCCCTTTACTTTTTGGTGTTGGGTTTGTTCTGGTGCTAGAGGGAGGCCTGCTGCTAGAGCGCACCTTTTTTATCTTCCTTTGCTCTTTGATTTAGTTTTAGTTGCTGTTGTTTTTGTTTAATATTTTATTTGTAGGCAATGCCTTCACTGGCAGTCTCCATTATAGTCCCTCTATAAAAATAAAAGGGTCTGCACATACTGAGCAACCAGCTGCATGGCAAGCAGGTGGGAGACAGCCCTCCAGATTATGGGTTGGGTTTGGTTCTATTACATCTCAACTTATCTCCAATGCTTGGCATCAAGTTACTGGGAGCTTTGTATGCTGTACCTGACCTGGTGGTACATTGATAAGCAAGGTCATAGCACTTGTCGCTGGTGCTGGGGACTGGCTCCTTCACATTGAATTTTTAAATTGTTGTTGGTTCATTTGGGTCTGAAGGAGGTAGGCCTCCCTAAAGATACCCAAGTGTCCCTCTTTCTTTTTCTTTGTTAATTTATATTTTTTATTGTTTCTGTTTTCACCCTCTAGTTTTTATGTTTACAATTTTGACTGTTCTGTTCTCATTGGCTGCTCCCAGATGAGACTGCTGAAATAAAAATTAAAAATCACCCCACCCTTGATCTAACCAAATCCCCTCAATTACCATTCAATATTAGGACAAATTCTCAAAAGTCATAACCATAATGTTAATGTCTATAACATTCATTCCTGGCCAGATTCAAGTCATGTCTTCATGGTATTATTATGTATACAATGTCTTTCCAACCCACTCTTTTTCCCTTTTTTTATGCATTGGGTGCATTCACATTTAGTTATCTTTTATTACTCAGAGACAAAGTGGGTATTTGTACTTCAGTACTATCATTGCACAAGTAAGTGTATTTGGGTTCAATTTTGTCACTAAGGAATTGGAAGAGGATTGAGTTAATTGGATCTTATGTGTCACCTCATTATTGAATTGGAGGGAGAAGGGTTGCTCTCAGAGAGACTGGCTTTCATTAATGACTTCTTGCAGGCTGAACAGCAATGAGAATCACAGCTATGCCGATATCCTGAAGCTAGAGCGACCCACTGATAATATTCAGGAAGTACTCAATGTCCATGCCATCAAGTAAGAACTTAACCCATTAATGCGCCATTATTTTTTTCTAAGCATGTCTAGAAATTAATGTTTACTTTAGAAGATGCTTCCTAGAGTTGCTTAAATTATTTGAAATTTGCTGCAACATGTCTAAAGATGAATAAACCTTTTTTAAGCCATAGCGTGCTTCCTTCTTGTTTTTTTTTTTGCCTGTTTCTTAGCCTTTGTTTCTGTTTCTGTTTCTGTTTATTTGTTTTTTGGCATGTCTTGTTTTTTTAATCTACCTAGGATTAAGCGGTAACGTGGTTGCGGCGACTTTTGCCCTCATAAGCAGTTGCCAGATGGGCTCCTAAAATTAAAAAACAAAACTTTTGCATACTAAATGGCACTCTGGTGAGTGTGATGCCGCAATCTACCATGAACTTCGTGAAAGGACTAGTTAACATGAGGGAACTTGTGGACTAGTCCATAGAAGACATCAACTTAGAGCTGGCTGACTATGGAGCAGTCAAAGTCGAATGTGTGATGAGAAATCAAGGTGGGGCCTCGAGATCCACCACTACACTTTGGTCATGTTTGACCGTGACAGGCATTCATGCCACTGCCGCGAAGGTGCTATTGCTACCACTGCTTTGCCCATACGAATCACTCCTCTAGACATGCCAAGTCGGGCTTACCCAAAGTCTGTGTAAGTTGCTCCAAGGCCGCTGGTAAACCTGGTGGCACAAAGGGTCCACACCGAGCCCCGGCTAAAATGACGGCTCTTCCCACCTCCTTCCCAGCTTGACCGTTTCCCGTAAGGCGAAACGGCCACGCGCCTCCACCGAGTCGTTAGACTCACAGGAGGCAACACCCCTGAAGTTGGTCGCCAGGCCATCTTCCAGGGTTCCTAAAGCTGCCCCCCGAAAGGAGGACAGCACCGTAAAGAGCTTCGGCTCCTTCGCTCACGCCCAGTGGTGGGCTGGGTGGCTCGGAGACGGTGGACCCCCGAAAAGAGTGCCCCCCCACCTCCGAAGCCGGCCTGCCCTCCTAAGGTTTCGAGGCGGAGGGAGGAAAAGACTTGCATGGCGAGCCCAACCTCCCTCAATAAGCCCTCGAAGGCGACAGTGCCTTCAGCGCATTGTCCGGCCAACAGCGCCCGGAGTTCTGCCTCCGGAAAGCGTACAGCCATTTCCGTGAGGGTCTTCTTTTCCGAGCTAGGCCTTGAGGGCATATTCCTTCAATGGAATTGCTCCGGAGGCTCGTCTCCTCCCGTTCCCCGTTAGCTATATTTTTGCAGGAGACTATGCTGGGCGCATGCCCACTTCCCACCCTCCCGGGGTATAAGGGTTTTGCGACCCCACCACCACGGGATAGGGGCTGGGTTTGGGAATGTGCGATTTACACCCGGCATGATGTCTTCGTTCTCTTCGCTTTATATAGCTCCTTTCAGGCATTAGCTGTGGAGCTGTACCTTGAGGCTACTCTATTAACCCCCGAGGTCAAGTCCTTGCCGACCTGAGTTTATGCATCACTGCCAGAGAACCGCTTCATTTTCCTGCCTCGATCTATCTTTGTGCTCTCCAGATGCACAGCCTCAATTTGATTGGGGGGCGGTCTATGATCTTCATGGTAGTGATCACTTTCCCATTCAAATATCATTTTCTGGGCCGCTGATGCGGGTGCGTTGGTCTGCATTTCAGGAAATGACCAGTTGTCAGATGGGCTCTATAAAAAAAAAAATCAAAAAAAATCAGGCAATGACTGAATTCTCTATCATTCGAGGAGTTTAGTTCAGTATATGATGCCGTTGATTTCTTCTCCGGCAACCTCATCCCCGCGGGCCTAGCTACTATTCCTAGAAAATCTGGCTGTTTAGCACGCCAACCAGTTCCGTTGTGGGCAGCTGAGTGCGAGACCGCCCACAAGCATAAGCGCTATGCCTACATGCGTTATAAGCGCCGCCCGAATGATTTCACTGTTGGTGAATTTCGTCGGGCTCGGGCTATGTTCCGGTATATTTCGAAGCACGCCCGCGGCTCTTCTTGGTAGGCATACGTGTCTTCACTTAACGGGAAGACCCCTCTAGCAGAGGTGTGGAAGCGAGTCAAAAGGATTCGGGGTAAGTTCTCGCAGGATCCCCCTCCCGTTCTCTAAGAGAATGGGACCGCAATTTCGGATCCCGCTTTCCTGGCGGAATCCTTCGTGACCTCTTTTTCCGCATTCTCTACCTGGGATGCTGCTCCGCCAGCATCCAATGAACGTCGTGATGTCGCGGAAGGCCGCCGGCGGGACTTTACCTCCAGAGGCGGAGAACCCTTCAACGACAGGTTTACGCGCGAGCCTGGCGCCTCCCTCAGGTGCCAACCACTCTCACTACATCCACACCTCATTTCCTCGTTGCCTATGCCGCTGAGACACGCCTGTCATACCCTAATAAGCCCTTTGTGTTTAGGGCTATGAAACTCCTTCGAGAGCTAGGTATAGCTCTCGGGCCGGTGGCGCCCTTGGTTCTGCCCAGGACGCCACCCTGGAGGGTACCACCTTTGGCTGTTTGTCGTCCCGCTCTGCTCTCAAAGCTTCTACAGCACCGTGATTATTGCCTTCGGGCTTTTTGAAGCACACCTCGTGTCACGCTGGAACAGTGCCAGTGTATAAGTCCGAAGAGGGGGTCGGCTTCCACGCCGTATCCCCTCTGTTTGAAGTCAGCGGGGCTCTACCAGGCGCTGCGTCTGTCTTAATGGCCGAGCTGCTGGCAATACACCACTCGGTACGGGAGAGACCCCAGCTTAGCCTCTTCTCCTTCCTTCAAAACACTTGTTTCCTTGCTTTTCATACAACCTCTCCCACAACTTTCTCTGGTCAGCCTCTAATTTCACAGGGTAGAAGCTAACCTTCTCAGTCAACAGTCCCGGATCGGGGCTGAGGGGGAGGGGACAATGTTCCCTAACCCCTGAGCTCCGGTCTGGGGTGGTTGGTTTGTAACAACCTGCTTCATCCCCACCCATACCTTCCTCACATCCCTTTTCCTCTCCTTCACAATCTATATATTTTTTACACCGTGTTCAAGGTGGAGCCGCCATGCCGATGGACTGCCAGGCCACCAGGCGAGAGGGGTGGTCCGAAATGGCGGCGTCTGTCTCTGCCAGGCCTGTAAGCACCTCTTGCAGTGCGGGCAACTGCAAGAGGTGATGTGCTATTGCGTCCCGTATAAAAAGAGGGTCACCATGCCCGATGATGAAAATAAAAAAAACCCCCAACCCCCAACTTCCCCTGAAACAGCGACTGAGCCGCCCTCGGGCAGCTCCACCAAAAAAATGGAGGTCTCTTCCCCTGTTCTTGCGTAGGGGACCCTCCATACCTCTTTAACCGGAGAGGAGGCTTACTCCTCTCCTACGCCTACGGGTGTAGGGGACTCCCCCTCACCCCCTTCTCTGGAGGTGCTTTCGGGCACCTCGCTTTTTCCAGCGGCAGTCCCCTCGTTTCTTTCCACGGGGACTGCCAAGAAAGCCAGCAGGCAGCCCTTAGCCAGCCGCTCCCCATCGAAGGGCTCGGTAGGGCAAACCCCCTTAGGAGGGAGAGGGAAGCCAGGCCCCTTTGGTCGCTTCCCTCAAAAGACCTGCTGGCAAGGATATTGAACCTTGCCGGGGTTAAGGCCTGTGCCTCCCCACAAAAGACTCTTAACGCTGCCAAGGGGACCTGCGATGTCCTGGGAGGGTATGGCCAACTGGAGGCCCCTCCTGTGATAGACATGGTCCTTGAGGAGACCCAGCCTCAGATGGTAGGGCCTTCCATGGGGGGGAATCCGGGCTCGGCGCCAAGCACCGAATCCGCCCCTATGCAAGGTCCCCCTCAAACGGCTGAGGGCTCTGAGGCAGTACAAGGAGGGAAGGGATCTCCTCCGACAGGTGCTCCCACGACTACCAGGAACTTCTCCATTTCGGAGAGGGACCTGGCTGAGGCCGGCCCATCTGGCATGGGGGCTTCTGCCGGCGGAGGTGAGAAGCGGGTTCATTCCCCGCCTTCCTCTCCAAAAAAGAAAAAGACTAAAAAGACAAAGAAGACTCGGGGCTCCTCTCCATCCGCGGGGGCTGCGGGGACGGATGGGTCTAATGCCACTTTGGTAGGCGACCAAGCCAAGATCGGCAAATCCGGCCCCTCTAACCCCCGTGTGCGGAGCCCCTGACTAAGACTAACACCAAGAGTGCATAGGGCGGAGCCTCGATGACATCGGGGCCCCTCATTCAACGGGTTACCTGGCGTTTTCGAGCCCGCTGGCTTCAAACGCTTCCTCGTTATTCGCTCCACTCATGGCACCATGTTGGCCAAGGGCAACATGATCCATCAGAGGAGAGGATTAGCTAGTGCAATTGGTAGAGAGCCGAAGGTGACCCGTTTCTCGGACGGGAGCCTTCTGGCGAATGCGGCGAATCCCGCCGAGGCGGCCAAGATAAGTGCTCTTCGGACACTTCATGGCACCCCGGTGAGTGTGACGCCGCACTCTACCATGAACTTTGTGAAAGGAGTAGTTTATGCGAGGGAACTCGTTGACTACTCCATTGCGGACATCACCCTAGAGCTGGCCGACTATGTGGCGGTCAAGGTCGAACGTGTGATGAGAAAACAGGGAGGGGCCTCGAGACCCACCCCTACACTCTTCGTCACGTTCGACTGTGACAAGCTCCCTGAGTCGGTGCGTGCCGGTTGGTACCGCTACCGCGTGAAGGCATTCGTGCCACTGCCGCGGCGGTGCTATTACTGTCACCGCTTCGGCCATACGAATCGCTCATTTAAACGTGCAAAGTCGGGGTCACCCGAAGTCTGTGTAAATTGCTCGAAGGTCGCACACGATAAGTCCAAATCGTGTGTAGCCAAGTGTGTCAATTGCGGAGAGCCGCACCCTGCTTCTTCGAAGCAATGTGGGTCATATCTCCTTGAGAAAGAAATCCTGGCCGTTCAGGCCCAGGATCGACTCTCATTCCGCGAGGCTAAGGACTTGGTCCTGGCGCGCCCTGCTCTGCCTGGGACGTCCTATGCCTTAATAGTTGGAAAGGCACCCTCTGCTCCTGGCCCATCCAGGCCAACGAGCACGGTTGTTTCCGCGCCCATTCGGAGCCCTTCTGCGGGCTCTACCCAACCCGGGCGCTTCCCTGGTAAAGCTGGCGGCAAAAAGGGTTCATACCCAGCCCTGGCTAAAACCAGGGCTCCCCCCTCTTCCCTCAGCGTGACCTTTTCCCATAAGGAGAAACGGCCACGCGCCTCCACCGAGTCGTTAGACTCACAGGAGGCAACACCCCTGAAGATGGTCGCTAGGCCATCTTCCGGGGTTCAGAAAGCTGTCCCCCGGAAGGAGGACAGCAACAAAGGAGCTTCGGCTCCTTCGCCCACGCCCCGAGGTGGAGCGAGTGGCTCGGAGACGGTGGTTCCTCGAAAAGAGGGCCTCCGCCTCCGAAGCTGCAATGCCCGCCTAAGGTTTCGAGGCGGAGGGAGGAAAAGACTCGCATGGCGAGCCAAACCTCCCCCAATAAGTCCTCGAAGGCGACAGCGCCTTCAGCGCTTTGTCTGGCCAACAGCGCCCGGGGTTCAGCCCCCGGGAAGCGTACGGCCATTTCCGTGAGGGTCTTTAGTTCGAGGAGGGCCCCCGCGTCTCCTCCGAGCTAGGCCTGGAGGGCATATTTCTTTAATGGAATTGCCGTGGACTCCGGGCCAACTGCGAGGAGCTGCGGAGGCTCGTCTCGTCCCGTTCCCCGTTAGCTATCTTTTTGCAGGAGACCATGCTAGGCACGTGCCCTCTGCCTGCCCTCCCGGGGTATAAGGGTCTTCCGACCCCACCACCGCGGGATGGCCGGGCCGGGGGGATGCGCGGTTTACACCCAGCATGATGTCTCCGTTCTTCCTTTCTCTTTAGATACCTCCTCTCAGGGAGTGGCTGTGCAGCTGCACCTGGATAGGAGGTATACTATCATTTCTGCGTACATTCCACCGTCAGCTGACTTCGACGCGGGGGACTTCCGCCGCGTAGTGGCATGGTTGCCGAGGTCCTATCTCTCGCTTGGAGATCTGAACGGCAGGCATCCTCTCTGGGAAAATTACTCCATAAATCCCAGTGGACAAGTCCTTGCCGATCTGATCGAAGAGCTTGAGATGGGTGTCCTAAACGTGGATGAGTTTACGCATCACTGTCCGAGAACCGCTTCATTTTCTTGCCTTGACCTATCTTTGTGCTCTTTGGATGCACAGCCTGATTTTGATTGGGGGGTGGTCGATGACCTCCATGGTAGTGATCACTTTCCCATTCAAATATCATTTTCAGGGCAACTGCCGCCTGAGAGACCACCTCGGCGGTGCTTGGCGCGGGCGCGGTGGCCTGCATTTCAGGAAATGACTGAATTCTCTATCTCAGTCGAGGAGTTTAGGTCGGTAGATGAGGCCGTTGAGTTCAACCTCATCCGGCAACCTCATCGCCGTTGGCCTGACTACTATTCCTAGGACGTTTGGCCGTTTTGCACTCTGACCACTCCCATGGTGGTCTGCCGAGTGTGAGACGGCCCTCAAACAGAAGCGTTATGCCTACATGCGCTATAAACGCCGCCCGAACGATTTCACTGTCGCTGAATTTCGTCAGGCTAGGGCTAGGTTCCGGTATATTTCGAAGCACGCCCGCCGCTCTTCTTAGCGGGCATACGTGTCTTCACTTAACGGGAAGACACTTCTGGCAGAGGTGTGGAAGCGAGTCAAAAGGATTCGGGGCAAGTTCTCGCAGGACCTCCCTCCCGTTCTCCAGGAGAATGGGACCGCAATCTCGGACCCCACGTCCCTGGCGGAATCTTTCGCGACCGCTTTTTCCGCATTCTCTAGCCGGGATGCTGCTCCGCCAGGATTCAATGCACGTCGTGATGTCGCGGAAGGCCGCCGGCTGGACTTTACCTCCAGAGGCGGAGAACCCTTCAACGACAGGTTTACCTTGAGTGAGTTGCTCTCCTGTCTTGCTTCGTGCGCGGACACCGCCCATGGTCCGGACAATGTCCCGTACGCCATGCTTCGACACCTGGGAAAGCGAGGCATTGTGTTTCTGTTAGATTTGTTCAACAGGATCTGGGTGGAGGGTCTCCTCTCAGATTCCTGGCGAATTGCTACTGTGCTCGCCTTCCGCAAACCGGGTGAGAGATCACTCTACTCCGACCGGTTTCCGCCCAATCTCTGTAACCTCTTGCGTGTGCAAGTTGATGGAGAAATTGGTAAATGTTAGATTAGCCTTTTTCCTGGACAGCGGAGGCCATCTGTCTTCCGCACAGTGCGGCTTCCGCAAGTTCCACTCCACGTCGGATGCTCTGCTACGACTGGAAAATGCCGTCTGCGAGGCTTTCCTTCGTAGACAACACTACGCCACGGTCTTTTTCGATCTGGAGAAGGCCTATGATACCGCATGGCGATACGGTATCATGGAGACTCTCCACACGATGGGGGCGAGGGGACGCCTCCCAATGTTTATATCTGAATTTTTGCGAGATCTTCGATTCCGCGTACGGGTTGGGGGAGCCTTCTCCGGCCCAAAGGAGCAGGAAGAGGGTGTCCCGCAGGGAAGTGTCCTCAGTGTCACACTCTTTGCCCTGAGCATCAACGGCATCACCTCGGTGCTGCCGGAGATGTTCTCGCGACGCTCTACGTGGACGACCTTTCGATCTCTTTTGGCGCGGCCCAGATGCCAACTCTGGAGCGTCGACTCCAACAGGCATTGAACCGCGTCTCTCGCTATGCCGAAGCGCACAGGTTTCGGTTTTCTTTGGCCAAGACTAAGGTGGTGCACTTCCGCCGCCATCCACGGCTTCACCCTGACCCAGATTTGTTTCTTAATGGGGTGCGCCTGGATGTGGTTGAGTCGCACCGTTTCCCTGGTCTTGTATTCGACCGATGCCTCAACTGGGAGGCTCATATTCGCAGCCTTAGGGTCTGTTGTACCCGCGCCATGGACATTCTCCGTTCCGTGATGTTCATCGCGTTGGGGCGCTGATAGGGCTACTGCCCTACTTTTTTATCGATCCTTTGTTCGTTTGAATCTCGACTACGGATGCGAGTTTTATGCATCCGCAGCCGAGCGTTTATTGCGGAAGGTGGATTCGATCCATCATACCGGCCTTTGCCTTGCGACCTGTGCCTTCCGCACTTCCCCTATTGAGAGCCTGTTGGTCGATGCTGGGGAGATGCCACTCGCTCTGCGCCGCGTGCAGTGCATCACACGCCTGTACACGCCAGCCCGGCGCCTCCCTCAGTCGCCAACAGCTCTCACTGCATCCGCAGCTGATCTCGATGGTGCCTATGCCGCCGAGAGACGCCAGTCATACCCTAAGCCCTTTGTGTTTAGGGCCAGGGAACTCCTTCAAGAGCTAGATATAGCTCTCGGGCCGGTGGCGCCCCTGGTTCTGCCCAGGACGCCACCCTGGAGGGTACCAAATTTGGCTATTTGTCGCCACGCCTGTGCTCCCAAAGCTTGTACTGCGCCGGGAGTATTGCGTTCGACCTTTTTGGAGCACACATCGTGTCACGCTGGAACCGTGCCAGTGTATACGGATGGCTCCAAGTCCCAAGAGGGGGTCGGCTTCCACGCTGTATCCCCTCTGTTTGAAGTCAGCGGGGCTCTACCAGGCGCTGCGTCTGTCTTTACGGCCGCACTGGTGGCAATACACCACTCGGTACGGGAGATTACGCGACGTGCCCGGTTCGGAGACCGGATTGTGATCTCGAGCGACTCACAAAGCGCCCTGAGTGCTCTCGGGGCATTGGAATCTCCGCATCCCCTGGTTCGCGATATCCGTGACGCCACGGTTTTTGGCGAGCCGGGCAGATGTCGAGATTATCTTCTGCTGGGTTCCTGGACATGTAGGAATTGCGGGGAATGAGCGGGCCAAAGAGTCCGCGAGGACTCTGCGACCGGACCAGCGTTTCGCTCTTCCTCACACCGACTACATGGCAGGAATGCGGGCAGCTCTTCGGACTGCTTGGCAAAGAAGATGGGAGACCGTCGAAGGGAACTTAAAGTTGCGTGCCATTACGCCTCGACTGTTCCCATGGACCTATCCCCTAATGCAGCGACGGCTTCAGGTCGCTTTCTGTCGTCTCCGAATCGGAAATACTCGTGTGACGCATCGCTATCTGATGGAGCGCTCGCCAGCGCCCTATTGCGACGACTGCGTCGTCCTCAGACTGTTCGGCACATTCTTGTCGAATGTCCCAGTCTGGGTGATCTTCGCGCACGACACCTGTCCCGGTACCGGGATGGGCGGGGTCGGTTCCGCCTGTCCCTTATACTCGGGATGAGTGCGTGCACATCGACTGGTGGACTTATTGACTTTTTGGGGGAGGCCGGCCTTCTCCCTAGTATTTAAGCAGGGGTTTTTTTTTTTTTTTGCATTTGTTTTTGTTTTTTTCCTTTAGGTTGCACGCTCCGCCGCCGGGGGGACCTCCCCCCTACGCAGGAGCTTGCTTTCTTTCTCCCATTTAGGGTTGTTTTTTTTTCGTTTAATTTTATTTTAGAGTAGCCTAGAACGAGGCCAGTTTTAATACGGCGACTAATGCCCATGTAGGCAGTCGCCAGATGAGCTCTTAAAAAAAATTAAAAAAATCGGTACGAGAGATTACACGACGTGCCCGGTTCGGAGACCGGATTGTGATCTATAGCGACTCACAAAGCGCCCTGAGTGCTTTCGGGCCCTTTGAATCTCCGCATCCCCTGGTTCGCAATATCCGTGACGCCACGGTTTTGGCAAGCCCGGCGGATGTCGAGATTATCTTCTGCTGGGTTCCTGGACATGTAGGAATTGTGGGGAATGAGGGTGCCAAATAGTCTGCAAGGACTCGGCGACCGGATCATCGTTTCCATCTTCCTCACACAGACTACATGACAGGAATACGGGCAGCTTGGCAAAGAAGATGGAAGACGGTCGAAGGGAACTTAAAGTTGCGTGCCATTGTGCCGCGACAGTTCCCACGGACCTACCCCCCAATGCCGCGAAGGCTTCAGGGTGCTTTCTGTCGTCTCCGAATTGGTCACACTCGCGAGACTCACCGCCATTTGATTTAGCGCTCGCCCGCGCCCTACTGTGTAGACTGCGTTGTCCTCAGACTGTTCGGCCCATTCTTGTTGAATGACCCAGTCTAGGTGATCTCCGCGCACGTTACCTGTCCCGGTACCGGGATGGGCGGGGTCGTCAAATAGTCCGCGAGGACTCTGCGACCGGACCATCGTTTCCCTTTTCCTCACAATGACTACATGACAGGAATACGGGCCTCTTCCCAGCCTGCTTGGCAAAGAAGATGGGAAACGGTGGAATGTAACTTATAGTTGCGTGCCATTGCGCCGCTACTGTTCCCATGGACCTACCCCCGAATTCCGCGAAGGCTTCAGGTTTCTTTCTGCCGTCTCCGAATTGGACACACTCGGATCGCACCGCCATTTGATGGAGCGCTCGCCAGCGCCATACTGTGAAGACTGCATTGTTCCCCAGACTGTTCGGCACATTCTTGTTGAATGTGTTAGTCTGGGCGATCTCCGCGCAAGTTACCTGTCCTGGCACCGGGATGGGCGAGGTCGCTACCCCCTGTCCCTTTTACTCGGGACGAGTTCGTGCACATTGACTGGGCGACTTATAGAATTTTGGGGGGCGGCCGGCCTTCTCCCGCTTATTTAACTAGGTGAGTTTTTTCTTTTTTTCTCTGTAGGTCGCACGTCCCTGCACCGGGCGGAGGCGGACTTCCCCCCGACGCTCGAGCCTGCTTCCTGCTTGTTGCCTTTTTTATTGTTGTTGTTGTGTTTATTGTTGTTATTCTAAAGTAGCCTAGTACTAGGCTGTCGTGGTGAATACGGCGACTTATGCCCAAGTAGGTAGTCGCCAGATGAGCTCCTAAAAAAAATAAATTGTCGCCACGCCTCTGCTACCGAAGCTTCTACAGCGCCGGTAGTATTGCGTTCGACCTTTTTGGAGCACACTTCGTGTCACGCTGGATCCGTGCCGGCATATTAGGCAGGCTTCAAGTCCCGATAAGGGGTCGGCTTCCACGCCGTATCATCTCTGTTTGAACTCAGTTGGGCTTTACCCTGCACTTCGCCTCTCGTCACGGCCGAGCTGGTTGCCATACAACGCTCTATAAGGGAGATAACGATTCGTGCCCGGCTCGGATACCCTATTGTGAACTTGAGTGATTCACATAGTGCCCGGGGTGCTCTCTGGTCATTGGAATCCCCCTCCTTCCTGTTTCACGTTGTCCGAGATGCCACGGTTGCCGCCAGCTGGGTCGATGTCGAGACTATCTTCTGCTGGGTTCCTGGACTTGTGAGAATTGCGGGGAATAAGAGCGCGAGATAGTCCACTAGGAATGGGCGACCAGACCACCATTTGGCTCTTCCTCACACCGACTACATGGCAGTAATCCGAGCAGCCTTCCGGGATACTTAAGAGAGAAGATGGGATACGCCTGAGTGGAACCTAAAGTTGCGTATCATTGCGCCGCCACAGTTCCTATGTACATACCTCCAATGCCGCGACGGATTCAGGTCAATTTCTCTCCTCTTCGAACGAATTGATCACATTCGCTGGACTCACCCCTATTTGATCGAGCACTCCCCTGCACTTTATTGCATCGAGGGCGTGGCCCGAAACTGTTCTTCAGATTCTTGTTGAATGTCCCAGTCCGGGTGATCTTTGCCCACATTTACTTTTGTTTAGCTTTATTTATAGGATGGCCATTAATGTGTTGCAAGTTTGTTTACTGCATTCATTTTACTGATTTGCTCTACATGTTTTGAAATGCATCTCATCTCCTCTTTGTTACTGCTGAGCTGAGTTGAAACACATTCCAATTAGATGAAAGTCAATCCACATTGGGGTGGTAATTCACTGGATCGAGTTACATTTCTGATCGCCTTCACGACCACTGTCTTACCCCTTATATCCCCATTGTTTGTATCCAATGTTAAACTTTTGTTAGGTCCCCACTGAGAAGCCTAACCTAACCTTACCAAATTACCTTTCCCCTTCATTCTCTGATTTCAGTTATATTGATTATTTGTAATTGTCTTGCATTTTATTTATCCTTTTGTCAGTTTTCTTCCTCCCCTTACTGCCTATTTGCCTTGAGGCAAACAATGTAAATGCACCAGGCAAAAACAAAACAAAAAACACCATCTCATCTGTAATAATCCCATGAATGAATTTACCTTAGCTCAAGTGTAGCACTCACAGGCACCCTACTTGATGCGCCCTGTTTTTGCCCGTCACCACCCATCATATGGCCATTGTCCATGCCAACATCCACTCTGAGCCTGGTGTTAAGATGTTACTCCAGCTTGAGTACATAGGGTAGACCATATGAAGATTGCCTTCATAAGGTTCTTGTGGTGTGAAAGTCTAAAAAATGTTTAGGTAGCGGATGATAAAGAAGCCCAGATGCTAAAAAATTGTGCCGTGGTTATTGGAAATAATCACATGGTTTTGTTGTAAGGCTTTGGAAGATGTAGTGATACTCTCTCTCTGTATTTCTGTATAAGAACAATGGGAGCAAGATGAATGCAAGAACAAGTGGAGACTAAATCTGTTGGCTGTCGCAGGCATGGATGTATAGAAAATTTTGATTGAGTGTGTGTGTGTTTCTACTGTTTTAATGGGACAGCTGGTTGATGAAGCAAGGAACAAGGATGTAATTGAATGCTAGGTTCGTTGATCTGAAGAAAGTGTATGATTGTGGAGATGAAAGTATTTTGAAAGAGTGAGGCTCCAAACCCAGCATGAGTGGATGACTTTTCCCCCGACTTATTTATAGTTTCTTCCTCTTTTGTGGGTGGTAAAATTCTTCTTCAATTCCATTTAACTTTTTTCGATGGGAAGGTAAAGACGATGCCGGTTTCTTCCTTCTCCCGATCTTCTCTTGTACTTGACAGTCATAATTTTCACTTTTACCCCTGTAGGAAGGTGGCAAAATTTGAAATTACTCATTTTCTGTACCCTATTTGTTAACCTTTTTCCTTTTGTAAAATGGAGAGGATGTTCCCTCTTCTCCTTATTTCTGAAGCTACAAGAGTAAGAGGCCTATTCTCTTCTTCAAAGTCAAAAGATTCAAAGAAAACTGACAATACCTAATTATTCTTTGAGTCTTTTTCTTGAATGAATTATATTCTTCTCCTTCCGGTCAAGGGAAAAAGTTTTTTCCTCATTCCTCCTTTTTCATTCAGTCAATTATTTGGCTTTCGCTTTCATCCTGTCTTTATGCTACTCACCCTCCAGGAACAACATGGCCTTGAAAACGAAGTCCTACAAAGCTGAAGGTGGATTTGAATTGGTCCCTGATATGTTGCGGGCTGCCAAGAACTTCCTTAATTTATATCGAAAAGGACAATTTGGAAATTTCATTCTAGACTCTGTTCACTTGTAAGATTTGAATTATTCTTAGCTGCATTTAAATATATTTTGTAAATTAAGGAAATTTTTAATATAATAAATATAAAATAATTTGTTATGCTTATCATCAGTACTTCAGTACAGAAAAATATGTGGTTTCACCTTTTAGTGTGAATATATGTCGAGCTGCCTGGTTCCTGATGGTAAGGAATGCAGATCTGTGTGTCAGTTGATATTGGCCTATTTAATTTGGATGGTGACTGACTGGTAGGCACCGGTACGTTAGTAATGGCGTTACCTTTTTGAGGAAGGGATTAACGGGCACTTGACCCAGTAATGTGTTACTTTGTGGTCAGCCACACTTCTACTTTTCCTATCCTTTAGTCCATTTTTTTCTCGACCTTGCAGGGGGAAATCCTGTGTAGACTGTTACACCCTCAATACGGAGGAGCAACACGTCTTCCCAGCTCCACGTGAGCGAAGCCTAGATGACGCCGAGGATCCTCATTAAGAGGCTGCCCGGCGGCTTCCAGCGTTTCTTGATTCGTTCTAATGATTTGAGCATATTGAATCAGCCTCAGGCTCTAGCTACGGTTCTAGGTAGAGAATAGGACAGCCGTTTTTTCCTCGGGATCCTTTTGGTGAAGGCCGTGGAGCCTCGCTCGTCTGGGCTGGTGACACCGCACTCTACTATAAATTTTGTGAAAGGACTAGTCTCTGCGAGAGAACTCGATGACTACTACTCAGAATACCACAGAAGAGCTGGGCGACTAAGGAGCGGTTAAGGTTGAGCGTGGTTTGGAAAGAGACGGGCCTCGAAACCAACCCCGTAAACTATTCGTTACGTTCGATCGTGACTGTCTCTCTGAGTCGATGTGGTCTGGTTGGTATCGGTACTGCGTCAAGGCAGTCTCGCCACGGCCATAATAATAGAACTTGCAGACTTGCTAAGTCGGGTCAACCCGAAATCTGTGCAAACTGCCCAAAGGCTTTGATTGATAAATTCGTATTATTCAATGACTGATGTATGGATTTCAGAGAGTCACAGTAATTGGTCCTGTCGTGACCTGGGACTTTTAATGCTTCTTAAGAAAGTACCCTCTGTTCCTGGCCCCTCTAGGCCTACAACTTGGGTAGCCACTGCCCCTACTCAGAACCCTTCTCTGGGTTCTATCTATCTCTGGCGGCAGCCTGGGAGAACTGCATTGTCTTCCGGACTGCGGCACATTCTTGTTGCATGTCGCATTCTGTGTGATCTTCGCACACGTTTCCTCTCATCTCGCTTGTCCCTTGTACTGTGTTCGTGCACACAGTCTGGATTATTTGACCTCTTGGAGGAGGCTGGCCTTTTCCATTTTACTTTATTGGTGTTGGCCGAATTATGCCGGGCAAGAGGTGCTTTCTTCTTGTTTTTGTTTTGCTTCTTTTTTTTGGCTTGTGTTTTGCGGCCACTTGTATCCTTGGAGGCAGTAGCCAACCCGGTGTCTCAGGAGAGGACAATGGGGGAGCTGGTTTAAAAATTATTTTATTTAAGAAACCCATAAATATGGAGAAATGGACAAACGAATAGAAATACGAAATACAATATATGTACAACCTTACACCTTAAACCCCCAAATAATAATATATATGTATAGATACACACTAATCTAAGATATATATTGCCTTATTTATCCGCCAGTGCAAAAGGAAATCACACGCAAAATCGAAAAATATGTATAAAGGGCCTTACAAATATATCTAGATACTGGCCAACGCAGAAAATGCCACAAAATCTAGATAAATTGGTTACAAATTCAAAATTGTCTAGGATCCTGTACTGGGTGCACCCTTGACTAAAGGTCCAGAGCTCGCAAGTCTGGGGAGGGAAAAAGAGAGGGAAGGGGAGGCGGACCCGCTTTCTGAGGGATTCTGTGATGTCTGTGACTCGGTGAAGCGTTCCTACAGGCACCTGGGACACTCGCTAGTCCTAACAGCATCGTTGGGGTCTGTGGGGCGCTAGCTACAATAACTGCACTAGAGACTGGGAGGCGCTCTCCATGGCCCACACTTCAAGACGGTCCCTTCCAGTGACCAGAACGACTGAGATTCAAGGCTGGCTGCCGCTGCCTCGCAAAGCTAGAAGTCGCTCGATAAGCTGGAAAGTAGAAGGCATCTTCAATCACATATTCACTGCAACACTTCAACATTCTCAACGCCCGCATACAAACAACCATTCACACTGGCTCTTACCTGGATGACTTCAGCTTCTTCTTTCGCACTATCAACCCGCACACTTTGACTTTAATAATATAAGGTCACTCAAGTTAAATTCAGTCAATTGTCCCGCCCCTACTAAACCTAGGCGCCCATCAAGCGGCCCCTTCACTAAAAGCGTATCGGCCGTGCGCCTCCACCGAGTCGTTAGACTTAAGAGGCTAATCCCACGGATAGTGTTTGTGAGCCTATCCCAGTGGCCTCTTAAGTCTCTCCCCATAAGAAGGACAGCAACAAGAGAGCTTTGGCCCCCTTGCCCTTGCTCAAGCTGGGTAAAGTGCTTCTGGAATTCGTGCTTCTCCAAATGGTGACGAATCCCTCAACTCAAAAGCCGCCTTGCCTGCCAAAGGATTCGAGGCAGGAGAAAAGGAGGACTCAATCGACGAGCCAAATCGCTTTCAGTAAGCCACCCGGCAGGCGGCTACCCTGTATAGTCTGTTACATTTCGTATCCAGAAGAGTTGTGCGTCCTCCCGGCCTGACTGCAATTTAGGGAAGCTCTGCCACTGGGCTGACATGAACTTTTATGGCCTGGGAAAGTTGGTGCGCTTCCCCCTCGCTCACTCTCAGTGCTACTTTATATTTATTTATAGTATTATTATGCATTATTATTTAATGTATTACTACGGCTATCCCCTTAATCTTTTATTTCTTCCCGCGCTTCATATCAGGAGGACTGTTCTCACTTGGACAGAGTTCGGTCCGCTAGCCATGTTGCTTTGCTAGACTGGGATCACCTAGCAATAGGGTATGGTAATAATAGGTGATCACCCACGGTACTTTTTAGTTGGTCCCGCCTATCATACCCTCGTACCCCTTCCAAACTTGCTCTTCTATCCACAAAGGTACTGGCTGCCTGGCGCACTTTTGTCCTCTTATAAGTCCGTAGAGTGGCAGTGTAAACTGCAAGATCACTACCTACTGCGATGGCCGAAGACTTACTGGCGGCTAAGGCAAGTATTAGGCACGATGTATGTTGAACTGCTCACCTTCTTCCACTACACATTAGGTGGATACACCGGCACCATCGTTTATGGCTAAAACTCAGGACAATTTCGCCTGAATGACTGGACGGTTTGTCAAAGCCCATCTTAGTTGGACCCGTGGATCGCGTATGTGTAAATGATCACATTCTGTAACTTTCTGACCTTTTGGAGACCTTCCCAAGTCATGGGGAGGTCATAGTATCTAATTTCCATTCATTTTTTCTTTTTCAAATGTTACTCTGGTTACAAGTGCAAGAAATAGTGAACGACCGCATTGAAGATCAGCCTCCAAGCGCCGCCTCGATCTCCCTAGGTGTCGGGGAGGACGAAATAAAACAAGACCACTTCAACCGGTGGACGGGCTCCTCACCATGCCCATGCGGCAAAGGGGCTTTCCCCTTGACGTCTTTCGAGCCACTCTCTGAAAAGTACGTGCTCCCCCTCCCCTGCGATTTTTCAGAGGCTCCTCCAAACTTCTTCCAGCAGAGAGATAACACTTTCCCTCTGCCTTTTCAAAGGATTAGGGGGATTTCTCCCCTATTCCCTTCTTTGGAGCCGCCCTTGGGCGACTCCATCTTAGGAACAACAGCAGTCCCCTCTTTTCTATCACATGGGACTGCCACAGAGAGCGAGGAATGGCAGAGCCACTCAGGCCGTGCCTCCTGCCATCGTCCTTGCAAGATCTACCTTGATGGGGGCTGGCATGCCTGGTCCCTTCTCTTTCCCGAATGAGGTCGGTTCGCCGGCCAGAATTGACCATAAGTGAAAGTACCTCGAATTGGATCTGTGATGCCTTCGCTAGATGGAGATTGACTTGGACCAGGGAGTCACCCATCCCGATGACAGGATTTCCCATGGAGTCGGGCTTGCTGTCAAACACCGAACTTGTGTCCACACCTATGCAAGCTCGTCAGGCGGCTCGGAGCCAGGACTCAAGGAGAGGAGGGACTTCTTCCCCCGACTGGTGCCTCTTTGACAGCCGATCCCTTCTCTATCTCGGAGAAGGATCTTGCTGAGGCGGTCCATCCGGCCTAGGAGTGCCTTCCGGGGGTGGAGAGAAGCGGGTTCACTCCCCGCCCTTTCCCCAAAAGAGAGAGAACAAAAACAAGAAGCATGAGGACTAGGGATTCCTCTTTCTCTGCAGTGGCTCTGGGGAATGACTGATGGGCAAACAACCAGGCCCAGATCGGTACGTCCGTCCCCGATGGGACCTTGTATGGGGAGGAACTGACATATTTCAAAGTCGTGAGTGCCTTGAGCGGAGCTTCGATTATGTCGGGGGCCCCTCATTTACAGACTACCTCGCATTTTTGAGTTCGCTAGCTTCAAACGCTATTCATTCCACTGACGCAGCATGTTGGCCAAGGCAACATGAGCCATCAAAGGAGATCATTAGATAGCTTGATTGGTAGAAAGCCGAAGGTGGCCAGTTTCTCGGAGGAGAGCCTTCTGGCGAATGCGTCAGACCCTTCCAAGGCGGCCATGATTAGTGCCCTTCCGAATTCAATGGCTCGCCGTTGTGTGACGCGGCACTCAACCATGAATTTCGTGAAAGGAGTGGTTTATGCGAGGGAAATGATGGCCTTCGGCATAGACCACCACCTTGGACCTAGCCGACCATAGGGTGGTAAGGTCGAACATGTGATGAGTAAACATGGATGGTCCTAGATACCCATCCATACACGCTTCGTCACGTCCGACCGTGACAGGCTCCCTGAGTCGTGCGTGCCGGTTGGTATCGCTACCGCGTGAAGCCATTCGTGCCACTGCCGCGGAGGTGTTACTACTGCTACCGCTTTGGCCATACGAATCACTCGTGTAGACGTGCAAAGTCGTGTTTACCCGAAGTGTGTAAGTTGCTCCCTATCGTCTATGGTCAAGTGTATTATTTGCTGACCCCCGCACCCCGCTTCTCTGAAGCACTGTGGTTTGTATCTGCTGGAGAATGAAATGAAATCCTGGCCGTTCAGGCCCAGGATCCTTTCTCATTTCGCGAGGTTAAGGAGTTGGTCATGGCGTGCCGGCGCTGCCTTGGACGTCTTATCCCTCAATGTAAAAAAAAGAAAGAAAAAAACATCCTCTGTTCTGGCTCCTCTAGGCCTACGATCACGGTCGTTTTCACGCCCATTCGGAACACCGGTGGATTCTACCCCCGTGCGTTTCCTTGGTAGAGCTAGCGGCACAAAGACTTCATAACCACACTGCTAAAATAGGCTCCGTCTCTATTCTGTAGATTGACCGATTCCCGTAAGGCGAAATGTCCGCGCGCCGCCACCGAGTCGGTAGACTCACAGAAGGCAACAAACGCCCTAAAGGTGGTCGTGAAGCCCTGTTCCGAGGTTCCTAAAGATGCCCCCTGACAGGAGGACAACACTAAAGAAGCAAAGAAGCTTCGGCTCCTACGCCTCCATCCAAGTCGATGGTTGATCCTCCAAAAGATGGACCCTAGCCGCCCCGCCCTACAAGGTTTTGAGGCCGAGGGTGCGAAGAGACGTCTCCCAATCTTTATTTCTGGATTTTTGCCGGATCGTCGATTCCGCATAAGGATAGGGGGAGCACTCTCTGGCCCAATGGAGCAGCAGGAAGATGGTGTTCCGCAGGGAAGTGTCCTCAGTGTCACATTCTTGGCCCTGAACATCAACAGTATCACCTTGGTGCTGCCGGGAGACGTTCTTGCTACGCTCTACGTGGACGGCCTTTCGATATCTTTTGGTGCGTTCCAGATGACAAATCTGGAGCGTTGACTACAATATGTATTGAACCTCGTCTCTCGCTATGCCAAAGCGCACAGGTTTCAGTTTTCCTTGGCCAAGACTAAGGTGGTGCACTTCTGCC